>CM059295.1:4825000-4850000 GCA_030340665.1 Neosalanx taihuensis | reverse complement strand
GGGAAATTGGAGACGCGGACAATTACGGGGTCAGTCTGCCGAATATCTGAGCGTGAGCGCGAGCGTTTAAATGACCTTGAAGTGGTTTCCGCGGCCCTCGCTTCAAACCCGGGGGCCGCTGACACGTGAAGGAGCGATTAAAGCGCATGCAAGTCTCGACAGCCTCGCTCTTCCACACGGGACGTCTGCACGTGTTCTCCACCCCTCCACCGCCACTCGAGGCTAATCCGCTGCTCCACCTGGGACGTCGGGCCTTCTGAGTCTTCGAGTCTCCGCCCGAGGAGGGGAGCGGCCGATCCAGCGCTGAGGACCCAGGGAGCAGCCTCTGCACCACGTGATCCCCGTCAGCCATCTAATTAAGCCCAGCTTCAAACACCCGTCCAGACAAACGGAGGAACTCCAAACAAGCGAGCGCTTCAATTACAGGCGGCGTCAACAGGATGGGGGGAAGGGGGGGGGGGGGGGGGGGTGAAGGTGAGAACGCTTTGAGTCTGGCTGGGAGATCTCACGTTGTAAAAAGAGTGTTTCTGGCTGCTGGATTATGCATCCAGCCAGCCAGCCGGTTAGCCAGTCAGCCAGTCAGTCCGGAAGGATGTTGACCCCAGATATATATCTGAAACTTTGGTTTGATTTTGGGACCATTACAGTGTTTTTATACATCCGTAGGTCACAGAGAGACAGGGAGAGAGAAGGAGAGAGAGAAATGCTGGGGTTTTTGTTAGCTTGATGCTGTGTTTGTCCACATTGACTGTGGTGGCCCTCCTGAGCTCATATTGGCTTTGCGGTTCTACTTCTCCTCTGGGGCCCCCTCTGAGGCCCCGGAAACACTGCTACTGCCCACGCTACGCTGCGTAAGTATCGATCCATCTGACGGCTGGGTGAACCAATCACATGGAGGGCAACCCTTATTTCCTGATCAACAATCTCACAGGATCAATGCCTGCCATTGATACCTCATACTGTACGAACGCACAGTGCTTTGTAATCGATGCGACGCCACGTTGAACTCGCACAGGTCTGTTCCCCACGTGGGAGCAGATGTGATATGACAGCATAGTGTTTTTTATTAGACGAACTAATGAGAGTCAGGTGGCCGGCTGGTTATTGGGTGAGCTGAAAGCCACAGGCTAGCACAGGAGAAGCGTCCCATTAGGTTCCCAGTCAACTACACAGAGATAAGCCACAGATATGATCATGCCCCCAGTCATGGCTGCGTGGTTATTGACCCATGATAAATGCGTATTGAGCGAAGTGCACCTGCGAGAGTGTGAGTGTGTGTGTGTGCACGTTGTTAAACGTTCAGAACGTGCGTGTTACCATATTCAACCGTGGGCTTTTGGGGTCTACGCACCAACTGCTCATGTGACAGACCGATTCAAATTCACCCTCAGCCATTGTTAGTGGTAATATCTGCATGACTTTATATGAGTAGTGTGGGTGTGTGTGTGTGTGTGTGTGTGTGTGTGTGTGTGTGTGTGTGTGTGTGTGTGTGTGTGGGTGTGAGTGTGTGGGTGTGTGTGTGTTCTCTGTGGCCTCATTAACTGTGAGATGGGTTGGCAGAGTTAATAGAGATTCATAATCCAGACGCAGCTGCTTTATATTGGTGTGTGTGTGTGTTTGTGCGTTCACACATTTCGTGTGAATGTTTGCAAGCATATCAGTGTTCTATTAGATGCGTGTGTGTGTGTGTGTGTGTGTGTGTGTGTGTGTGTGTGTGTGTGTGTGCGTGCGTGTAATGCATGAATGTGCGTGCTTTAAAAACGGGTTTATAGGACATCACGTCTCAGCCTAATACACGTCCAGTTTTCCCTCCCAGTTACATCGTTTGCTTAAACCCTAATCCTTACTTAGAATTCAGACGAGGGGCTCAGGCGGAAGGGGAGCGGCCCATAAATCAGCAGGCGGAGCTGGGCTGGGGTCTCAACCGGCTGGGGTCACACATTTCCCTCCTTTGCAAACTGATATGTGTCGCTTGATTACCAAAACGAGGATGTGAAAAGGGCAGTTAATACAAAAAGGCACACACACACACACACACACAACCACACACACACACACAACCACACACACACACACAAGCATGCTGGAGTCTTAATCTAAAGGCGTTCATGCCATGAATACTGAGCACCAACATACACGCTCCTCTCTTGGGGGGGAGAGAATCTGGAGCTGTGTTAGCGGCTGAGAGAGATCATGTGACGGGCGATCCGTTTTCTCTGGGCTCATTTCACTTCACCCCCACCCCCTCCACCCCCCATCCTCCCGCCCACTGCCCCCCCCCCCCCCACCCAACCCCACCCACCCACCCACCCTAAACCTTGAGCGCTGAGGGATCAAAGCAAATAAATCTAAATGAAATACATCACTTTCCCCTTGATCATCCCAGCGCTTAGAATGCAGGCCACACCCTCTCTCTCTCTCTCTCTCTCTCTCTCTCATCGGTTTTTCACCCGCAGACGTGGGAAGTCACCTTGAGAGGCTCATGCAGACCCGGGACCCCGGAGGAAATCCACACGTATTAACAAAAGAGATTTACAACCATGACCTGATATGGGATTATCACAACTGCCTGTCTGTTGCATTTGGATTAAATCAAACCTTGCAGATTAATCCATGATAATCTGCTATTACTCGATTAAGTACAACTAGATTATTTCAATAACATATGTTTTGTAAATCTGGCTATTTGAGATGACCAGATACACAATCACACAGACAGGTTTCAATCTATCGGGGGTTATGTAGCTCAGCGTTTAAGGTGTTGGGCTTGTGATCGAGAGGTTGTGAGTTTGATTCTTGGCTGTGGCTACATGACATTGTGTTCTTGGGCAAGGCACTTTCACCCTACTTGTCTCAAAGGGAACGTCCCTGTACTTGCTATACGCCGCTCTAGGTAAGAGTGTCTGCTAAATGACTAAATGTAATCTAACCAATAATGAACCTTATGCATGTGTTCAATTAGCTCAATGAGGTCTGGCTGGTAGCATCATGTTTATTGACATTTGTGTTGGCCTAGATTTGAAACATCAGATTTGCTTCAGTCTACAAACAGGCAGAAGGCCTCACTGCAGATCTGGTCCAGTTCAGTTCTCTTTGACCGTGACGTCTCGATGAGGAGAACCAGTTTCTTAGCTGCAGAGGCTGGCGGTCATCGTTCACCTGTCTGTCAACCATGAATATTTCACTCTTTAGACAAGAGCCACACCATGAGCTTTTACTATTATCACCTTCACTGAGAGGGTCGCACCTTGCATCCCCTCTACACAATCACCGCCACACACACACCCACACAGGTACACACACACGTACACACAAAAAGTCAATTTTCACCCTTCAAACAATCAATCACTTCAGCAGCGGGTTTGAGGGGAAGAGAGAAATGGCAGGAGAACAAAGAGACTCAGAGGGTTGCCAGATTAGGTTGCCAGGTTGGTAATGAGCACTTTAGTTTGGTGAAGATATTTTTATGCACGCAAAAAGTCTTAAAAAATGCTGCAAAATTATATTAAGGAGGCAGATTAACAAAACAAAGACCAACAGTTTGCACAATGTAACAAGCCATTCAACAGCACCTGGAGCTAAATGACTCCAGGTGCTGTTTTGAGTTTTGAGGTCACTACCATCCCTGATGCCGTTCCCGAAAAACTACGAAAACCACAAAACGGTGGTGGAAACATGGATCGTTTCTCTTGAGTTTGGGGCGGAGAAAGGCTGGATTAAACCCATCAACGCTGTTTCCATGCTCGGTCTGTGAAATACTTAGCGACAAATGAGTTCTCATTAATTCAGTTCATTAGGTTCGCTGACGTCCCCCTCAGCCAAGGCAGCTCTGCGACAGGAGGGGCTCACGGTGCTAACAGCCACACACACAGAGTCCTGCACCCTGCAGAAGCGCTCACACACACAGGATCATCTGCATGAGCTGATGGAGCTCTCCTAAACATGCAACTATCTTTGCTCTTTCATTAGACGGATAAACGACTCTGTCATTTACGAGTGGAGGGAGAGAGAAAGAGAGAGAAAGAGCGAAAAGAAGGGAGAAAGTAAGGGGGAGAAAGGGAGAGAGTTACTTGTCCACAGTCAAAAGACCAAACTTCATTTTTTTATGACCAGGGATTAGGTTAATCCAAAACTACAGGGGAGGATGTGATGATGATTTTATGGGACTCTACAGGAATTAGCTTCTTAAACGTTTGAAATGGTCGGTTCTGACTGAGACTGCTCAGGCTTCCAGCCCTTTTCTCTTCTCACTCACACACACACACACACACACACACACACACACACACACACATACACAAACACACATACACACGCACACACATGCACACATCAAACACACACACCCATCTCGCACACACAGATACGTCACACACACACACAAGCAAGCAAACAACAAAAAAGTATGACTCACAACCCCTTCTCAGAAACATAGATCAATCAAGAAAATAAATCCTGACAGAAAAAGAGAGTGACAGAGCGAGAGTACAGAGGGAGAAGGATTATTTCCAAGACAGAAGCACATTTCCGGCTGCATATAATGAGACACTAATTACAGCCGGGTAGGAAAGCGCATGACGTCCAGGCGCGTGCACGGGAACACGAGCGTGCACGTGAGCGCAGGCAGCCCTGCAGGGTGGCAAGCTGCTGGCAGCTTATCATTAACATGAAACAGAAAAGGCACCATGAACCAACACAGGTGGGGCAAGGAGGAGTGTGTGTGTGTGTGTGTGTGTGTGTGTGTGTGTCTCTAAGTGTGCCTGTATGCCTGCGTGTGGGTTTATAAGTGGACATGCCTGTGTGTATGTGTGAATGCCGATCTCTGTATGCGTATTCCTATCTGAATTCCCAGTCTCTGATTCACAACCATCGTTCCACCCTCCCCTCCCTCCCCTCCCTCCACCCGTTCCCCAGCCCTAATCATGGTCATTACCCTAACAGTACACATGATCATTAGGCTCACTATTGCACTTTTCGTTGGATAATGACTCCGCGGTCGCTGTGAACCCCTGGGTCCTCCAGCAGGCGGCCAGGACGCGGCCCTCAGGCTGCTCCCCATCTTCACACAGCCGTAATTAGCTCCAGCTTCCTGGACCTGATGTATGGCAGCGGGCCTGTAATGGAACTAAGGCTGTTGTTTACATGCAGACCCCCCCTCCCTCCAGTCACCATGAACCAGCGGTCATCCATCCTGGTCCTTCAGGAGGCCTCAGGCAGTAACCCGCATCTCGAGACCGGCTCCAACGCATTCTAATCACCGAAAACCAACCGCGGGAAGGAGTCGGTGCTGTTGTTTACCGGCGGAAAACGAATCCACGTGTGAAGTATCTCGTTTCGATTAAGTTTTCCTCCCTGCCTTGACGTAGAGAACGGGGGCGATAATGCGCTGGGGGGATATGCGGCTGTGGATGACCTCTCTCTCAGCATGGGTCCTGGCCGGCCATGAGGGTGCATACATTACCCTTGAGTGGGGAAGGAAGCTCAGGAGAATGTTCAAGAAAAAAAGAGCCCCTCACAAAGCTGGGGTGTCTGTCTGGGAGGGGGGGAGGGGGGGGGATCGTTCACAATCCAGTTCACTGTTTTAAGTGGTGTTTCGTGGTTTCCCTTTTCTGTATTTTCTCTGAGCAATAAGACTGATTTGTTGAGAGTTTGCTTGCTGGCCAGGGGGTGAATCAATGAATGCATGAATCAGTTCAGCCACTGAGCCATCAGGAAAGACACACACACAGCGCACATACACACACATACACCTACAAACACACACAGCACACATATACACGCATACACCTACAAACACACACAGCACACATATACACACATACACCTACAAACACACAGCACACATATACAGATATACACCTACAAACACACACACACAACACACATATACACACATACACATACAAACACACACACACAGCACACATATACACACACACACACAAACACACAGTACTGAATATTGATTAGCGGCTGTCTGGAAGGATGATGAGCGCAGGTGTGACAGGCACACCCGTGATGCACGTGTCAGTAATGTGACCCGACACGTATAACGCCAGGGGACACAGGAGGACCATCTCCCTGGGAACGAGCCGTGCCGACCTTGGACGTGCCGTACGTCTCACAGCAGCCTGGGTTTAGCTCCGCAGGCGGCTGGCAGCCCTGCAGCCTGAGGAGGGGAGGCTTTCTCAGCCTCGGATGCTAATCCAGGCTGGGCGTCCAGCAGATCAGACTGAGAACGTCAGCTGCTTATCCAAACCATGAGGTCACACAGACGCAACCAGCCTGTTGTGGAGCGTTGCGCTGCAAGATGAAAAGGTGTGCGTGCCTTCACAGAGACCAGGGGAAGACATCAGGGAGGAGAGGATTAAAGGATAAAAGGAAATAATGAAACCTGCTTTTGACCTCCATGTGATAGAGTGAAGAAGTTTGGCCTCCAAAGTTTTAACACAAGTTTTAACACAAGCCCAAGCTGGAAGAGTCCGGAAATACGCTGGTCAGAGACGAGACTACTTTGTGGTCACAATAAGTACAAGCTGGGGAGCAACATTCCTGTTGGCTGGCTGGACTGGTCTGGTGTGGTGACTGGTTCAGTGAGGTGACTGGTTCGGTTTGGTGACTGGTTCAGTGTGGTGACTGGTTCAGTGTGGTGAATGGTTCGGTGTGGTGACTGGTTCAGTGTGGTGACTGGTTCGGTTTGGTGACTGGTTCAGTGTAGTGACTGGTTCGGTTTGGTGACTGGTTCGGTTTGGTGGCTGGTTCAGTGTGGTGACTTGTTCGGTGTGGTGACTGGTTCAGTGTGGTGACTTGTTCGGTGTGGTGACTGGTTCAGTGTGGTGACTGGTTCAGTTTGGTGACCGGTTCAGTGTGGTGACTGATTCGGTGTGGTGACTGTTTCAGTTTGGTAACTGGTTCAGTGTGGTGACTGGTTCGGTTTGGTGACTGGTTCAGTGTGTTGACTGATTCAGTGTGGTGACTTTTTCAGTGTGGTGACTGGTTCGGTGTGGTGACTGGTTCAGTGTGGTGACTGGTTCAGTTTGGTGACTGGTTCAGTGTGGTGACTGGTTCGGTGTGGTGACTGGTTCAGTGTGGTGACTGGTTCGGTGTGGTGACTGGTTCAGTGTGGTGACTGGCTCAGTGTGGTGACTGGTTCAGTGTGGTGACTGGTTCGGTGTGGTGACTGGTTCAGTTTGGTGACTGGTTCAGTGTGGTGACTGGTTCGGTGTGGTGACTGGTTCGGTGTGGTGACTGGTTCGGTGTGGTGACTGGTTCAGTGTGGTGACTGGCTCAGTGTGGTAACTGGTTCAGTGTGGTGACTGGCTCAGTGTGGTGACTGGTTCAGTGTGGTGACTGGCTCAGTGTGGTGACTGGTTCAGTGTGGTGACTGGTTCGGTGTGGTGACTGGTTCAGTGTGGTGATTGGCTCAGTGTGGTGACAGTAGCCAAGGTTTCCCTTGAAGATGCTACCACACACACACACGCACACACACGCACACACACACACATCTTTACATCTGGGACAGGAGTAAACACAACCACATTCTTCTGCCGTGGAAATGTCACCAGTTCAATAACGGACACTGTTGGATTTCCATAATGCGGTCACCTGGAGAGAAGCACAGTCCCACTAGATATTTCACTTCCAGCCAGTACCATCTACAATACACACACACACACACACACACATAGGCAAGGCAATATATAATATCAAGACACAAATGTGCCATTATTGGGTAAAAGCATCACATGGAGAGTGTTTTTTGCTCTTATCCCTCCCTCCCTTCCTCCCTCGAGAGCTGTAATTGATGGGGGAGGGGAGTCATTGATGTCTACTTGACCTGACTGGTCTACATATTCATAAGCAGAGATATGCTCATGCGTCTGCCATAATGCTGCCATCATGAGTCCTCTTTCTTTTCAACTCCCCCGCCGCCTCCCTTCTCTCCCTCTGTCTCTCTCCTCCCTCCCCCCCTCCCTCCCTCCCTCTGTGCCCACACACAGCCTCAGCAGGGGGTGGGTGTGACAGACAGCCCAGCTCCTGAAGCCAGACTCCAGTCACTCAGACCATGTTGGTATTCTGCCCCAGCAAGCAGCCACACAATAGATGTCACACGAACAATGACGTGTCCTTGACAGGCGCAAATGGTAGTTCCACACACATACAGTTAATTAGCGAGCGTGTGTGTGTGCGCGCGCGCGCGTGTGTGTACCTCGTGGGTTTCTGTGGTTGAAAGAGTGGGAGACGAACAATGACAGGGTGGTGTTGTCAAGTTGTCATGTTGACACTGTATTGCAATGATGACATCATCGGAATCGAATCATTGATACATGTAGAAAACAAGTGTAAGGGACGCGATTAGCATATTCAGATGCAAATGAGATCAACGGAGAGAGAGAGAGAGAGAGAGAACAAGAGAAAAAGGGTGAGAGAGGCGGAGCGGGAGAGCGAGACAAAGAGAAAGGTAGAGAAAATGGGAGAGAGAGAGGTTTGATTCTGTTGTACCTGTGACATTGACAAAAAAGGTCTATTCTATTCTAGGTAGTGACAGAGAAGGGAGAGAGTGTGACAGAGGGAGGAAGGAGAGAGAGGGATGTAGCGGATGAGAGACTATCCTCAGATATTCATCTGGTTGCTGCTACCCGCTCGCCCTGCTCACCCTCTTCTTGGGCCAACACTCGTCTCCCCGTCACTCCCAGCATGCAACACTTCGGGGATGAGCGCTGAGTGGCCTGACAGGGAACGGCGAGGCACATCAATCACCGGAAGGTTCAGACACTCAAGAAACTTCCATAAAGATATAAAGACCCACATTACGTCTGTGGGAATGACAGCACACACACACACACAGTTGTGGGTTCATCATAATGACCCTGTGGAGGGTCTAACATGGGTCCGTACTAGTTGTGACAGCTTCGCTCTGCCTGGGCTGTGGACGGCCAGGCAAACAGTCAGTCCCAGTGTGAGGGGCAGAGTGGATGGCTTCGGAGGGAAGGAGCAGAACGTGACTGCTCAATGCTCCAGCCAGGATGGATGGCAGCTCCATTGAATAAAGGGTCTCACCGCCCCACAATGCAGCCGGCGCGCTGAATTCACAATGAGCTCGGGATTTACACCACCGCCCCTGTGTGTGCGTCTGAATTAGCATATCCAACCCAGTTTTCCCGTGTGTGTGTGTGTGTGTCTCCTACTGAGACTTCTTCATAAATGCTACAGGCTGTAAATCCTGGTTGTAAGAGATCAGCCTTGTTACACAGGGCAGTGTTCATGCATTAGTGGACCGCAGAGCAGCGCAGGGAGCTCGTGAAAAAAAAGGACGCTCGCTGTCTTAAGGCTGCCCGTGCCGACGTGTTTCTTGTTGGGAGGGGAGAGGGGTGGGGGTGGGGGGGGGGGACTGTGCGTCCTTTGGGTGTGGTCGAGGTGGAACGACCTTCATATGACCTTGGGGAACGAGGAGAGAGAGAGAGGGGGGGGGGGGAAGGGGAAGCAAAACCTGAGTTTATGTCTGAACATTTGGGGAAACATAGTCAGCACTTCAGAGGCTTAAGAGTTCCAAAATTCATGTTTTTTTTCACCGACAATAAGCCAGCAAAGCCAAAAAAACATGACTGTCGGATTCAGTCTACCCACTCTGAGGAGAACCATATTGTTATTCACAGTATGGCTGCTTGTTCAATGTCAAGTACTGGTCTGTGTGATTCTTTTTCCACAACAACACCATCAGTATAGCACATCAAAGCAGAGTATAAGTAAATATTCTAACATTCATTTGCTAGATTTGGCTGATAATTGTATTTTTTTCTCAGTGATCCGAATAGCCCTCAACAGTAGGTAAGTCATTGGCTGACCAAGCTAGGATACTCTTGATTAATGTTATTCTACAGTTCCAACTCTTCAAAGCTAGCTAGTCATAGTGCTAGCTGCAGCTCTGCCTCCTCAAAGTCACAGTGATCGTGTCTCCACACCAGCCACCATTACGGCTCTATGGTGACTGTGTCTTCACACCTGCCACCATTACGGCTCCACTGTGACAGTATGCCACCATTACGGCTCCACTGTGACAGTATGCCACCATTATGGCTCCACTGCTCCAGTTTCCTCTCAGACACATGTTGGACTGAAAACAACGACCCAATCACAGAAGGGCGATGGCGTTTCTAGGAAAAGTGGGTTGGATTGAATTGTTCCATTTGTCTGGTTAAGGGAGCGGCAAACGTAGATGGGATCATTTACCACACGATCCAGAAGCCCGCCATATTGACAGTGTTCGCCATTCCGGTACATGGATCAGACTGGACATCTTCACACACAGAAGCAATGGATCTGGGCATTATTCTTACACACAAACAAACAACAGGGGGAATGAGTGATCAATTTGTCTCAGTCAGCTTCTATTGTGTGATTGTAGCTCAAATAGCTTATCTCTCACAAACACAGACCTCCCCCCCCACCCACCCCAAGCAGAAATGCTTTCATTATTTGCCTGTGAATTGCTATTCTGAGAGAAAAAAAGCAACAGAATATGGCATTATCTTAACACTGCTAAACACTCCGGCTGTATGATTTGGGGACTTGGAAACACTTGTGTGTGTGTGTGTGTGTGTGTGTGTGTGTGTGTGTGTGTGTGTGTGTGTGTGTGCGCTTTACAGCCTGCTGTTCAGAGTCTCAGTTCTTCAAAGTGCAGAAAAACTCGAGAGTTCAGTGTCTCTCTCTTACTAATACACACACACACACAAACACGTGCGTGCACACAAACACACATACACTAAGTACATAGACACACACATGCTGAGCATGGTGCACATCGAAGCCAGTGCACTCAGTCAAGCCACCAGTGTCAGCGCAGACCAACGGCTCAATCTGCCTCAGACACACAGGACCATCTTCTCTTTGTTTACCGTCGTCCTCTTTCAGAAGTAAGTCCTCCATCCTTCCTCTCTTTACTAACATTCATCTGAGTGTGACTCTACGGCTGAAGCTATTAGTTAGATCTGGTTTCAAGACTCCCCTCTTTTCTCCTCTCTCTTCCTCTCTCCTCTCCTCCTGTCCTTTCCTCTTTCCTCCTTTCCTTTCCTCCTCTCCTTTCCTCTTCCCTCCTTTCCTTTCCTTTCCTCTTTCCTCCTTTCCTTTCCTCCTCTCCTTTACTCCTCACCTTTCCTCTCCCCTCCTTTCCTCCTCTCCTTTCCTCCTCTCCTTTCCTCTTCCCTCCTTTCCTTTCCTCTTCTCCCCTCCTTTCCTCCCCTCCCCTCCTCTCCTCTCCTCTCCCCTCCCCTCCCCTCCCCTCCTCTCCCTATCCTCATGAGTTAGTGTAGCAGGCGACAGCTAGCCGGCTGGCTCCAGCTGTCTCTGTATTTGACAGTAGCTGAAATGCACGCTCATCAGGGATGACTCTGCTCCTCATGCTTGAGGGAGGTCAGGGAGGACTGGGAGGGAGTTAAAAGATTAATGACGCCACATGTTGATGGAAGAAAATGTTGCGTGTCCCTGCCTTGGCGACTGACTGTTGTCTTATGACTGCCTTCCCGACTGACTGTTGTCACGACTGCCTCAGTGACTGACTGTTTTCTTATGACTGCCTCGGTGACTGACTGTTGTCTTATAACTGCCTCGGTGACTGAATGTTGTCTTATAACTGCCTCGGTGACTGACTGTTGTCATAACTGCCTCGGTGACTGACTGTTGTCTTATAACTGCCTCTGTGACTGACTGTTGTCTAATGACTGCCTCGGTGACTGACTGTTGTCTAATAACTGCCTCGGTGACTGACTGTTGTCTAATAACTGCCTCAGTGACTGACTGTTGTCTAATGACTGCCTCGGTGACTGACTGTTGTCTAATGACTGCCTCGGTGACTGACTGTTGTCTAATAACTGCCTCTATGACTGACTGTTGTCTAATGACTGCCTCGGTGACTGACTGTTGTCTAATAACTGCCTCTGTGCCACCAGTTCACCGACTCGGTCTGCGTCTAGACTTTCAGTGGCTTAGGACGTCTCGTCTGTCACAGATTAGATCTGCTGTGGTTGCTCTAGTTGGATGGACCCAGTATCTATCGGCTGTCATGAAGTCCATTTTCATATTAGAGGGTTGTCGTCTGTCTCACACTTCCACTGCAAGCACACATCCAGGAAGTAATATGTGTGATTTGTGAACTCATCTGTGTAAAATTTACACATTCACGTCCCACTCTCTCTCTCTCTTTATCGGGCCCACTCTCCTTCTCCATCTCCATTTCCTTCTTCTGTGTCTTGCAGAACATGATTAGGCTGCAGTCTAGGCTACAGCACCAGTACTGTATTTGCATCTGGTTGCTTATTTCATTGACTTATGGTCATGATGGCTGGCAGCCTATCAATGCAGAGTAATTACAATGGGCCAGCGTAGGGCTGAATAATTGATGTCCCTCTTCCAGCTGATGTGTGCTGGAAAAGCCTATCAGCTGAAAGCTCATGCTGTAGTTTATCACAGGCAGAGCAGAGGGAGAGAGAGAGAGAGTGTGAGCTAGAGAGAGAGAGAGAGAGAGTGAGTGAGTGAGAAATATAGGTAAAGAGTGTGAGAGTGAGCGAGAGAGAGTGTGAGAGAGTGAGTGTGAGAGAAAGAGAGTGAGCGAGTGTGAGAGAGAGAGAAAGAGAAAAAAAGTAACGCCAGAGAGGATGGTATTCCCTGCCAAAGCTTAGCACTGTTATAATGCTGCAGGAGTCTGTTTGTCATCTGTGGAGTTCACCGACGTGAGGTCCCCCTGCTAACAAGGCCTCGGCTGTTGGCTGGAGCCCTGCCTGTGATCGATACCTGGGACAGGAGTGGGTCCCTGGGCTCGGACCAGCAATGAGCTGGGAGCCGCTGACGGCTGTTTCAGTACGTCTCAGACCTGTGAGACAGACCTTGAACAGAGCAGCAGATGCCGGGGTTGTTGAGGGAACTACTAGTGCCCGCTTTTTATTTTATTATTATTATATATTTTTGTAATCTTTACCTTATTTAAGTTCTGTGCATGTTCTTTGTTTGCTCCATCCTGCCACAAATTCCGTGTTCGTGTCCCATGGCGGGGGGGGGGGGGGGGGGGGGGGGGGGGGGGGGGAGAACGCCTTCGGGTTGTGTGAATTCACAGGTGCGTGTTTGTTTTCTTTGTTTGGGACCAACTCATCTTCCCCTGGTTCTTATCTGAGTAGGGATGGGTGGGGGGGTGGGGGGGGTGGGGGGGGGGGTGGGAGGGGGCTACCTGGCCATAGATCATTGCCACGCGATATCTATCTGCTGCACACTCTCCTCTGCTTGTGAAGGTGACACACCCGGGGTTTTTTGGGGGGGTGTTAGGGCCGACTTGTCTCGGGGTTTACGACCGGTTAGAATCTCTTCTTTGTTTCTCTGCTCGGCTTGGCACACCCGCTAGCTCATACAGACCCCTCCCCCCAACGCACGGATGCGTATAAACACACACTCACGTACTGCACATCCATTATACCGTGACTCTGGGTGACCGAGAGGAAAATACTGCGACGCTTCAGGTAAAATGAGCTGAAGGAACGGACTCAGGTTATCGGCGAGGGGGCGTGGTCATTTCTGCAGCCAGCCTTTACCAGTATCACTTTGGAAGTTGATAACTGGGTCAAGTTTGATACCAGGCTGAGCGTGAAGCATGTTGCCGCACGGCATCCTAAAATCTCCATCTCATTAGGAAATGGGAGGCTTGCACAAGCAGAAGAATACAACCTGGAGTGAGAACACAGACAACAGCACGAACACCTGGTTCATCCGCGAGAAGGAGGCTGGGAGATGAAGTCAGAATCAGAATTGGTTTTCATTCGCCATGCAAGTTACACAATCACAGAATTTAGTTTGGCAGGATGCAGCAAGCAAAGTACATTTACGGGACGTAAATAAAGACCAAAATGTAAAACGTAAAAATAAAACGTAGGCAATAACTATACAAAAAGGGTATATATTGTAAAAACAATAAATAGTACAAAGTATAAAAAGTATAGAGTATATGGGTGAGAATGAATACAGTATATACTACAGGAGGAGGGGGGAGGGGGTTATGTACACAGAAATGCGATCGCTCATAGCTCAAAGTTCTGCTTGTAAAAAAGACACCCTCTGAATGCATCTTCAGTGCAAATTGTAAACAAGCGGAACTTGGCAAAGTCTCACTTAGGAGCAGAGGAGGTTTCCTGATTACATCGTTCTGTTCCCTGCCAGGGTGAACCACCCGGTCTCCGCAGAACATGAACTCAGGTCGGAAAAAACACGGTCTGTTCTCGTTTAGAAAGCCTGGCTCTCTCTGTTCCTTCACAAAGCAGCCCATTTCTGTATCCCCTCCCCTCCTCACCGACACAAAGAAAAAGGTTAGCAGGTATTTTCCAAATATCTTTCATCGACTGAGTGCTGTGACCGTCGGCCGGGTACGAAGCAAAATAACAATCCTTAATACGTTTTCTAATACATCCTTTTGTAAAGCCTCCCTCCCTTTCTCCAGACCCATCTCTCTCTCTCTCTTTAGGCGATTCTTTCCAGCGCACACCCACAGGAATCTATTTCCCAGGAGAGCACACACGCATACAATCTCTCTCCTCTTTCTCCCACCTCTCTCCGCAGGCACCTCTCACACACACACACACTGACACACACACACACACACACTCCCATGTTTGTGGAGTGTTGTCCACTATAGCCCTAATAGAATAGATTGTTCATTGATCAATCTGTCCCCTATCCTCCGGTCTACGGTATTAGGCTGAGGTTCCATGGCAACCCCTGGTCTCCTGCTACACACTGGGATGTGCTTAGGAACAATTCACACAACTACTCCATTACTTTCTTTACTTCTATCTCTCTCTCTCTCGTATCCAATCCACCAACTGTTTTCTCTCTCTCTCTGCTCTCTCTCTCTCTCTGTTGATGGATGGATGCAGGTATTGAATGGAGGCAGGGATGGATGGCTAGATGGATGGTGCGTGTGTGTGTGTGTGTGGTCGGGCTGCCTGTACAGTCAGGTCATTACAGCTTTACTTCCTGGAGTGTCTTCAATCAACGTGAGCGGTTTCTGATCTCCTGATGGCTTCCAGGTGCAGCCAGTAGGGAACTGTGGGATGAGCTGACTGAAGCTCCGGCACATGATTACACACAAACATCCCTGCTGCTACATCCAGGACTCGAACGATGTCACATGACACACCTGAGCCGCCGTGATTGGTCCCGACGCTCTCCTCAGAGCGCGGACCCGGAACACTGACCCTCCTTCCGAGCGGACGCGTTGGATCAGGAGTGCTGTTTCCACGGCGACGTGGAATAAACAACAGACATCCTCTCAGACTCGCGGTCCCCCACGTACGAGACGTGTGAATCGCACCTTAGCAAGCTGGGGGCCAAGTAGCGCCTAGCCCAGCCCTACCGCCATCTTAATTATTTAACCTGGATGGTGTTGCGTCTATGGAAACCACGCTGTCTGGGTCGGAGTTACTGTAAACCACATGTTAGCTGAGATTATGAACCAATCACATCCCTGTCATGGTATCATGTGATACCCCGTCCAGACACCGTGTACAATAATGCTGTTTTAGTGGTTTGCTATAGGATGGGGTTTGGAGTCAGTTCAGCGCTACATCATCCTGACAGATCAACATGGGCCCTTTAGGTTTCCCGTCTGCATTAGTAACTCTATACCAGAGACGGTAGAAGTACACACATCCTTCACTCAAGTAGAAGTACACATACTCACGAAAGCCTTTTTTCGAAAAGAATTTGAACCGTTTGAGAGGAAAAAAACACTGAAACGTTCACCTCTCTGCTCTTGAAAGAGGGGAAACTGAGCTGTAACTGCTGGGAATGAACCGTTTTGCTGTTTATGTGGATTATAGAGAAAGGAATACTGTCAGTGGATTCCCTTAGAATGATCATTCTGCACAATTTAGACCAAGAACAGAGACCAGGGAATCAACATGAGAACAGCTCACCACCACTAACATGACAATGACTCTGGTGTTCTTATGGGGGGGGGGGGGATTAAGTACGATAATTGTGTTTTCACGCTGGAATTTCTCCACCCTGGGTGCAGAGGCAAGAAAAATACAGATTTTTTTCTCAAAACTGAGCGATGACAGGAGACGCAGGATCTTACGCTCCATCTTCAAACAAAGCTGATGTAGGCTTGCTGCCTGCAGAGGTGCTGCAGAGCACCAGACCCCAGCACCAGAGGTCCCAGACACCCAGAGCAGCTCCTCAGCCCCCAGCTATGGAGACGCACCGGAAGGAAGGAAGGAAGGGGAGGGTCGGTGTGCCTGTAGCCAGGGGTCAGCTCTGGGGGCCAGGGCGCATGTCTACGCCTCGTCCCTGGCAGCTGACGTCCACCCCTGGCCCCCTCAGAGGTCACTCACGCCCTGAGTTCATCACACTCTGTTCATCCTGCCGTGAACGTCTCCGAGGTCTAAAACAGCGTCGCACTTCAGTGTATCTGAATTACAGTGAGTGGGATTTGTTTTGGACCAGGAAAGTAAACACCAAAATAACGTTCCGATGTATTAACGTCACCGATGCTTTTATCTGTAGAGGCGTATAGTACAGGGAGGGGGGGCTTATGACGGTGTAAGTGCTCTAGTCAAGTGCTCTCACCACTATGACGAGCTATACTTGTCACTCTGTACAAACAAACCGTATATACAGGCTTCAGCCTGTGAGTCCCTGTGCTGCTCGGGAAAAGCTGCTCGTCTGTGAGTGGCCAGCAGGCTGCTGTGGCAGACGGCAGGGGAACCAGGCTAGTACCAGGCAGCACGCCCCTGCTGTGCCAGCCTGCTAACACGCAGAGGTGGACTGGGACAGTATTGATCCGCAGAGGGACACCGATCCGCGCTTTTGCAAACGGACGGGGCTCTCCAGCTCTCCAGCCCTCCACCCCCCCCCCCCCCACGTCCCCGTCCACCACTCCCCCCGGCAACCCTCCCTCAACCCCCCTCCACCCCTCCCCCCCATCCATTTCCTTGTTTCCTTTTGACCCTGGCTCTGTATCCTTGTCACGCACCCAGGCTCCTGAGACGCTCGGCACGGTGCAGTGTTCTGAAAGCGGTGCAGGTTCCCCCGTCGCTGGCGTGCAATCGTCCAATAGGACTGAAGCGTCGGAGTAGGAAGACAATCTGGGAGGAGGAGGAGGATGATGATGATGATGATGATGATGATGTCATCGCTGCGTCAATGCCTCCCAGCTGAATGAGTAATTCAGGTGAAACCAACTGCTAAATGCGGGAGAGTGGAGCTAATATATAATTGATGTACCATAGAATTGCATGACCACACACACACGCACACACACACACTAATGGTCTGTCCTCAGATGTCTGGATGAAGTGGGGACCAGCTGGTTGTGTCAGATGCAGCACATGGTTCATAAATGCAGGTACACACACACATACAAATACACACACACACACACACAGACGCACACACAGGCCCATAAAGCCCTCAGAGCATTTAACCTGCCCCAGCAGTCAAACAGCAGCACTTGCTGTGGAGACCCACTAATATTACAACATCAATCTTTTGATTCATCGCGTAAAAAATCCGAACCACATGCAGTGAAATTCTTAAAGACATTTCCACAGGCCGGCAGACACAGAAAACAGCTCATCGTCACAGGACACAGAATCGGTATTTCAGCCAGACACTAACAAATAGTTTACTAGGTTGGAAGGGAAAAAAAAGAATGATTCATCAAGCTAAACTTGCCTTGGGATCCAGCACATCCTTCACACACTTCACTCTGATGAACAGATTATTTTCCACAGCCTTTTTTCTCAAAACAACCAATCAAATCAGCCCTTTCTGAAAGACACGCCACGTAATTGGGAGGAAGATTGATTTATCAGCCGTTGCCTGAACCACTGAAATATGTTTCCGGAGCAACACGGCCATGTCAGAGGTGACTCTGATGGTGTTTCTGACAGAGTAAAGAGAGGAGCTGAGCAGAAGGAACGCAAGGCTGGGCGGAGGACAAAGGGATGAGGGCTAACGCTAACGAGTTAGCAGTGTAGCAGAACACTGCCTCTGTCTGATTATCTCTAATTAACCTCGGCGGAATAGAAGCCCAGCAGAGAGGGATTAACTCTGCTCTCTTCCCCTCTCTCCCCCTCTCTCCACCTCTCTTCCCCTCTCTCCTCCTCTCTCCCCCTCTCTCCTCCTCTCTTTCCCTCACTCCCCCTCTCTCACCTCCTCTCTCTCCCTCTCTCCCCCTCTCTCCTCCTCTCTTTCCCTCACTCCCCCTCTCTCACCTCCTCTCTCCCCCTCTCTCCTCCTCTCTTTTCCTCACTCCCCCTCTCTCACCTCCTCTCTCTCCCTCTCTCCCCCTCTCTTCCCCTATCTCCCCCTCTCTTCCCCTTTCTCCTCCTCTCTCCCCCTCTCTTCCCCTCTCTCCCCCTCGTTTCCCTGCTCCCCTCCTCTCCCCTGCCCCCCCCCCTCCCCCTTCCCCAGAGAAGGTCATATTTCTCTGTCCAAGGCACCCGCCTGTTGTCTCTCTCCAGAGGCCGGCTGAGAGTCCGTCATCGACCCCCCTGTCAGTGTGCAGACAGTGACCACAGGCTCTGCCCCCGAGCCACGTCCCAGACTCTCCTGCCCTCCCTCCCTCCCGTCCCCTTTCCAACACAAAACACACACCCACAAACACACACACTTCTGCCTCAGCAGTGATAAGGATTACGCCCTGGGGCCAGCCTCCATCTCAGGGCCCCAAAAGAGGCCGGGGTTCGCAGAAAGATGCTAAAAGACACGCCCACGCACCCACACACCGAGAGACACACAGGGAAATAAACGCCAACTCCCAGCTAGAAGGTTCCCTAATCCAATTATGTAGCACTAACATGATCTTTACTGAGGTTTGCAAATGTTTAGACAATGGAGACAGAAGACAGAGAAATCCAAACGTTCTTAAATGAGAGCTGGAACACTGATGAAAACCACAGAGTAGATACGTTCATATTAGTATAAGTATTAAATCAAACTATTTCTAAAACCAACAGTCGTCAGGCGAAATGCAACAAAAATATATAACCACTTATGCTTTTTTGTCAACAGATACTTAAAGTATGTGACAGTGTAAACCCTATTATCGTCATTCCATTAAAAATTCTCTAAGGTCTTGGATTGTATGTTGATTTACCGGCTCAAACGGAAGATGTAGCCAGAGATCACAAAAACACATTAACTCTAATAATACCTCAACACATTAATAAGTAATGCGACCATGTGTTTACCTTTACACTGTTTGTTTACTTTTGTGATTTGTCGCATTGTTCCCCAAATAGGGTCCCAAAGCGAAAGCCACAATAAACCATCTGCCACACATGTCCTGTTAAATCAAGCTTAGACACACATTGAAACACAAACTAAATGAAGAACGCAAACACACAAACACACGCGATACCAACCAAACAAACAATGGCTGTGATTAAATTAGCTGGCTTAACTGGATGGAGGTGCGTTGATCACAAGTGTGTGCGACTGACAGGAAAAGGGAGTGGCCTGACTGACAGGAAAAGGGAGTGGCCTGACCATATAAGGGCAAGGGGAAGAAGGAGGAGAAAGCAGGGATGCCTAGAAAGAGGAGGACAGAGAAACAGAGCAAGATGGGGAACACACAACCAGCTGAGAGTGAGACAGACAATACAAGCAGAAAGTGGAGAAGGGATTGATTTAATTGGCTGTTAAACCGATGGAAGTATGAAGGAGTGTTTGTTAGAGGCTGAAAGGTCCTCTTTTGGCCATTATCCATGACCTCAGTGTTACCCCTATCAACAGCTGGGGACAGACAACATTGATGTGTGTGTGTGTGTGTGTGTGTGTGTGAGATGGTCTAAGCTATAATTGGACATAGTCTTTGCTCACAGCTGAGTTCTGAATTGAGAGGAGTGATGTCTGTTAAGACTGCACTCGTGAACATGCCCGCTGGTGAGAGATGGCTTGTGGAACAGCGTGATGAAGGCTATGCCTTGTCGCAGAATGACAATTACATAGATGCAGCAGAAGAAAATGAACCATAGAACCTCTCCATCTCACAGCGTCCTGATAATACTAACTCATTCGTGACTGCATGACACACGCACACACACACTCACACACGCACACGCACACAGACACACACCCACACACACAGACGGCTGTGTTTACCTGATCAGAGTTGTGTTTGAACAAGGTAGCCTGTCAGAGGGTCTGATTAGACCTGTGTTTGAACTGGGAGGGACATCAGCCTATCAGCACGCTGCACAGACCACCCAATCACCTCCAGTCTCCATGCTGACCAAGACGCGCACACACACACACACACACACACACACACGCACGCACACACTAGCACATGGGATTTCTTTCCTTTAATGCATTTAGCTCAGCCCACAGAGACACTGGAAGAGAGAGTGAAATTGCCCTGATTTGATTGGTCATGACCTTTCTCCCAGTGTAGCAAGTGCAGGTCACCATACCGAACAGATGTTAGGCAGGGGTCTTTTATTGTGTGTGTGTGTGTGTGTGTGTGTGTGTGTGTGTGTGTGTGTGTGTGTGTGTGTGTGTGTGTGTGTGTGTGAATACGTGTACCAGCATGAGTGTGAGACTGTAGTTGTGTTTACCACTGGTGTGCGTTGCGTGTTTAGAGTGGGTTTACGGAGCTGTGTGTGTGTTTAGGGTGGACTTAAAGAGCAGTGTGTGTGTGTGTGTGTGGGTGTGTGTGTGTGTGTTTTTTAAGGTGGGCTTACAGAGCAATGTGTGTGTGTGTGTTTGTGTGTGTTTAGAGTGGGCTTGCAGAGCGGTGTGTGTGTGTGTGTGCGCGCGCGCTCAGGGGGGGGTCCTCTTCAGAACCCCCATCTGTAAGCTGCTGTGGTCTAGACCTGAGCCTCTCCGTGTCTCTGCCTCCCTCAAGTCCTTAGAGGGAGAGGCAGACAGTCTGTCTCTGCCTCTGTCACGGGCCCTGCAGCGCCCCGAGCCCTCGCCTCCCCAGACAGGCACACAGCCGGGCCCCCACCCAGCTCAACCCCCCCCCCCCCCACATCTCCCCACCTCCCCTCCCCACCCTCTCTGTCTCCGTCATCCCCCCATCCCTCAACTCCTTTTCACATGCGTAGTCCTCCCAGGACTCCTCTGCCACCTTCCTTTAACAGGTAGCTCAGGGTCTCTAATCAGCAGGCTGAGCAGACAATAGAAGCAGACGGGCGGCGCGGTCGTTCTTATCGCTCTGTGGAAAGCTAACAAAGTCCTTCGTTTATTTCATTACAGGGAATGTCAGCGAGACAACAGACTCCTCCTTAGCATTCTGAGAGTCGCAGCCTCGGTAATGAAGAGCGTTTTGGTCAATCGGCATTTTTGCCTTTAAAGGAGACGATTATTAGGCCTCTTAGAGATTAGGAGGGGATATCTGAGCTAATGGCTAGCTAATGATGGATACAGAATCTCAGCGTTTTCCTTCCTTTAAATGGCTGGTTTAGAATGCAGAGGGGGTGATGATTTGATTAGGGCGAGGCGCTGTTTAATACCACAGTGATTGACTATCGGGGATAGAAGAATCGCTTTGGTTAATTCCAGCCCGCATTCACAGGTCATTTAAAACTCTGTCTGATGTGACTAATAGACAACAGGCAATGGAGGGATGCTAATTTGATTGAATAATGTGCATAATTGTGTTTTAATAAGGAGATATTCAAGCAGTACGGTGAGGGATTGAACCAGCATGCCTTTTGTTATGCGCATATCATTATAAAGTGCCTCAGGGAGTGAGTGTCTCGTTTCAACAACAAAACGTCACCGTTTGTCTGTTGTTGACCGTCAACAACAACAACAAAAACAGCAGCAAGGCCCACGTTCACACCCCTAACCAACTGAAGCTGTCTACGTTTAAACTGCAAATGTTCCCGCTGAAGACAAGACCGATATGCCATTTGTCGAGACGCACGACAGCTTGGTCGCGGCTGGGGATCGATGTGGGGGTCATTCAGAGGTGTAACTCACTGAATCCCAATCTTCCATCTTTGCTTGGGGGGGGGTTTCCCTTGCCTGCCTTGAGGGTTTAGGTTGCTTCAGGTGCAGTACAGCGGGGCGTGTGTGACATCACTTGCAAAAGAAGGTTCTACGACTAAACCGGATTCGTAAACTGTGCCTTCGTACTGGAGGAGGCTGGGCCACCACACGGCCGTAGATGTGGCGGTCGGGAGGGTGTGTCACACTGGGACAGTGGAGAGTGGTACCCACCTGACAGCTGGGCTTGCTGGGTCAAACCACCACACTGTCTGAGCTCTCAGAGAAAGAGACGGGACAAAGAGACGAGACAAAGAGGGGAAAAAAGAGAGAAGTGATAGCAGTACTGCTCACCCACCCTCCACCCTCCACCCTCCACCCTCCACCACACACACACACAGTGGCACAGAGCGTGGTATTGTGAGCTGCTCACAGCTGCTCAGAGGGGGTATCTGTGTGCGGGAGAGAGCGAGGCACCAGTGCCCACGGCCACACACACGTGGTATTCACACAGCCTGTCAAAGTGTCAAGTCACCCCGCTGTCACACCCCGAACCGCGCCTGGAACCATCCCCCCTCTCCACACATCCCTCTGCGCCTCTCTCTCTCTCTCGCTCGCCTTCAGCTGACTGTCCATTACGGTCATTTTTATCCACGTCTCTCTCTCACCTTCTCTCTCACTCTCGCCTTCTCTCTTTCTCTCTCTATTTATACTCTGTGCTCTGCATTTTTCATCTATGACCTACATACCTAGACTAGCCCAAGACCCAGACGCAATCTCATAACCTTTCACAGGTCATTCATCCATGCATATATGCAGTAGAAGCAGATGTAGGATATATTGGGGCTGCTACCTCAAAAGGGCGTTCTGTTGTCATTTTCCTCTTTGAAGGAGCCATATAGGAGCATCTGCAGGGACTGTCAGAAGAAATGACAACGAGGAAGGCTGTTGATGCACTTAAGCACTTGATACGTATGATACGGACGCACTTAAGCACTTGATATGGGTGTGTTTTGTTTGAGTAAGGTTGGGCACCAAGGCAGGGTTTTACAAAAAAATCGTTTTGAAGTACGTGGGATTCTCCGTTTTGGATGACGATCTACCATGAGATTTGCGCTTATTGTAGTTCTGGGCAATAACCAGGGGCTCACTGACACAGAAACACATTCAAATGTAGATCCGCAAATGATCTATTGTTGAATCTTTCTTCAGTCCCATAAATACATGGTAATACTACATCAATCAGGAACACAAAGGTTTCTTATGTTAAAGGTAATTACAACCACAGACACACAACAACACGTCTAATTTAGTGCTGGTTACTCACACATAATGGCTGGTTTTGTTCCACATGAATATGCAATCATGTCATTAGCATTCAGGTCAGCGGAACTTTATTGTTCTGAAGGGGTTTCTGTGATTGTATTATTGTTATTAAACAAAAACAAATCACTAAATCACAGGAAGATGAACACAAGCCGCTCCTGTTGTTTATCAATGGAGCCTTGAGACTTAAAAAGGTTCAGGGGGGAAATCGCAAGGTAGCATTTATCCACACCATCGTCAAGTATTATATGGAGGGAGCACAAGCAGTTAACTGTAGCTCAGGGGTGTCGAACCGTGCGCCATCGAGTGGTTCAACACCACTGGATTTCAGGCTTGTTTTGGACTGGGCATTGTGGTAGTGCTGCACTTTGCGGTAGACTTTGCGTCACAATGTCTCACAGGCCTTAGAGTGAGGCTCTGGGCTATCACGTCAGAGTTATCACACACACACACACACACACACACAACTTGGACTTCATTTGTCTGTCCATATGTAAATGACCTTTGCTGGACTTGCAATGCATCTAAATAAGCTGTTGAGTCTTCTTTTTTTTCTTTCTTCCAGCATCAAAAACCAGGTCAGAGTTCTTTTAGTTATCCATCACCCACACCTGTCTGTCCATCTATCAACAGGTCCCACTATACATTCATCACCAGCACCCCACACACCTCCATCCATCCATTTATAGATCTGTCCTCCATGCAGTTCGCCATGGAGACTGTTAGAAAATGAAAAAGGGAATTAATCATGCAAAATGAAACAGATGCTGTACCAGAGTTCATCTGTCCGACTGTGCAGTTCAAACCCATTAACCAGAACTACAGTATTTCCGCTTGAATAATCTAAATTACAGTTCTGCAGCTTGAGCCCAGATGCATTGAAAACCCTAAAAGGGAACAGGGAAATTGATTAAAATTTCATTTCAAAACCATCACTTGAGTATAAAGCACACTTTTTCTATTAAGAATCAATGGCTAGCCTTTTACTATTTTACATATCACCTTCAGCTATTAAATCTATGGGAGAAGGAATCCAAGACTGGTAATAGCTCCCACCACTACATTAGCTTTACATAGCTAGCGTGGCTATCTCCAGGGATGCTAGGTCACAGTTGTTCCCACACCCCCGGGAAGTGACCTCTCCCTGGGCTGGAGACAGGTGTCTGCCCCCTTCAGCCGCCCTGCCCCTGATGCCAAGACCTCCCTGTCAGTGGGACCCTCTCTCTCTCACACACACTCTCTCTCTCTCACACACACTCTCGCATACACACAAACACACACACAACACACACAACACACACAGACACACAAACAAGGGCAGGTCTCCTGGTCACTGGGCCACTCAACGACACACAAACACTTTCTCACAGAGACACACACAAGCACGCACACACACACACATACACAAAGGGCATGTGTGTAGGTCACAGGCCACTCACACGCCCACAGACCAACCTGCCCTGTCATAGTTTATTAAGGGTCCTGGCTTCTCTGGGATTTAATTAGCGATCCCAACACAAGCTAAGTCTCTGGGAAGGTTAGCTGGGTTAGGGTTAGAGCTAATAATAAGGCAATGACTGGCACAGAAGCATGGTAGGGGCAGGGCTAGAACAGCCTGTTTCTGCCTCAGTCACGTGTGGGCCTCCTCTACCCTGGCTGAACGCAGGTGAGGAAGTCTTGAACAGCCAGAAGCTCG
>CM059295.1:4815000-4820000 GCA_030340665.1 Neosalanx taihuensis | reverse complement strand
AGTTGCGCTCGCAGATCCAAAAGGACGTCGGTTTTGAAACGACTCCAGAGTTACGACCCCGTGGTTTTTCCAGAACATTAAAATGACAATGTTTTGCAAATCCAATAAAGGAAAACACAAACAGCTCCAGATCATTAGCAGGAACAGACATCCAGTTGTTGTTTTCCAAATAGATGTGATTGAATGTCACTGGAAAATGAGAAAGACATTACTGTTCAGCTAAATGACCTTTCAAAACATTTAATATAGCTTCAAATGGACGGCGCCCCGGGGCTGGAAACCATCTCGAGCACCAATAAAAAACGGCTAAATGTCTTTGGATGCCATGGAAACGATCTGAGGGATGATCGCTAGCCTTTTTAAACGTACACATTGACACTTCAGTTGAAACCAGGATCGATAAAGGATTACAGACTGTTCTGGAACCTCTAAGCTTCAGACTTGAGGTTACCGTAAAAGCCTCAGTTAAAAGAGCCCCAAGGCCAGAGCGATCCTAACACAAGTCCTAACCTGTCTGTCTGACTGCAGTGTGTTAGACAGCTGAGTCCCAACCTGTCTGTCTGACTGCAGTGTGTTAGACAGCTGAGTCCCAACCTGTCTGTCTGACTGCAGTGTGTTAGACAGCTGAGTCCTAACCTGTCTGTCTGACTGCAGTGTGTTAGACAGCTGAGTCCTAACCTGTCTGTCAGACTGCAGTGTGTTAGACAGCTGAGTCCTAACCTGTCTGTCTGACTGCAGTGTGTTAGACAGCTGAGTCCTAACCTGTCTGTCTGACTGCAGTGTGTTAGACAGCTGAGTCCTAACCTGTCTGTCTGACTGCAGTGTGTTAGACAGCTGAGTCCTAACCTGTCTGTCTGACTGCAGTGTGTTAGACAGCTGAGTCCTAACCTGTCTGTCAGACTGCAGTGTGTTAGACAGCTGAGTCCTAACCTGTCTGTCTGACTGAAGTGTGTTAGACAGCTGAGTCCTAACCTGTCTGTCTGACTGCAGTGTGTTAGACAGCTGAGTCCTAACCTGTCTGTCTGACTGCAGTGTGTTAGACAGCTGAGTCCTAACCTGTCTGTCTGACTGCAGTGTGTTAGACAGCTGAGTCCTAACCTGTCTGTCTGACTGCAGTGTGTTAGACAGTTGAGTCCTAACCTGTCTGTCTGACTGCAGTGTGTTAAGACAGCTGAGTCCTAACCTGTCTGTCTGACTGCAGTGTGTTAGACAGCTGAGTCCTAACCTGTCTGTCAGACTGCAGTGTGTTAAGACAGCTGAGTCCTAACCTGTCTGTCAGACTGCAGTGTGTTAAGACAGCTGAGTCCTAACCTGTCTGTCTGACTGCAGTGTGTTAGACAGCTGAGTCCTAACCTGTCTGTCTGACTGCAGTGTGTTAGACAGCTGAGTCCTAACCTGTCTGTCTGACTGCAGTGTGTTAGACAGCTGAGTCCTAACCTGTCTGTCAGACTGCAGTGTGTTAGACAGCTGAGTCCTAACCTGTCTGTCTGACTGCAGTGTGTTAGACAGCTGAGTCCTAACCTGTCTGTCAGACTGCAGTGTGTTAGACAGCTGAGTCCTAACCTGTCTGTCAGACTGCAGTGTGTTAGACAGCTGAGTCCTAACCTGTCTGTCTGACTGCAGTGTGTTAGACAGCTGAGTCCTAACCTGTCTGTCTGACTGCAGTGTGTTAGACAGCTGAGTCCTAACCTGTCTGTCTGACTGCAGTGTGTTAGACAGCTGAGTCCTAACCTGTCTGTCTGACTGCAGTGTGTTAGACAGCTGAGTCCTAACCTGTCTGTCAGACTGCAGTGTGTTAGACAGCTGAGTCCTAACCTGTCTGTCAGACTGCAGTGTGTTAGACAGCTGAGTCCTAACCTGTCTGTCAGACTGCAGTGTGTTAAGACAGCTGAGTCCTAACCTGTCTGTCTGACTGCAGTGTGTTAGACAGCTGAGTCCTAACCTGTCTGTCTGACTGCAGTGTGTTAAGACAGCTGAGTCCTAACCTGTCTGTCTGACTGCAGTGTGTTAGACAGCTGAGTCCTAACCTGTCTGTCAGACTGCAGTGTGTTAGACAGCTGAGTCCTAACCTGTCTGTCAGACTGCAGTGTGTTAGACAGCTGAGTCCTAACCTGTCTGTCTGACTGCAGTGTGTTAGACAGCTGAGTCCTAACCTGTCTGTCAGACTGCAGTGTGTTAGACAGCTGAGTCCTAACCTGTCTGTCTGACTGCAGTGTGTTAGACAGCTGAGTCCTAACCTGTCTGTCTGACTGCAGTGTGTTAGACAGCTGAGTCCTAACCTGTCTGTCTGACTGCAGTGTGTTAGACAGCTGAGTCCTAACCTGTCTGTCTGACTGCAGTGTGTTAGACAGCTGAGTCCTAACCTGTCTGTCAGACTGCAGTGTGTTAGACAGCTGAGTCCTAACCTGTCTGTCTGACTGCAGTGTGTTAGACAGCTGCTGCAGCAGTAGCTGTGGGACTCTGGTAGCTCTGGACAGGTCAGAAATGATGGCGACGTGATCACACACACCTCAGGGGAGATCATTAGAGCACCAAAAAATTCAAACCGAACTGGTGCCCATGTTGAATGTGAATCAGGGTGTGTGTGTGTGTGTGTGTGTGTGTGTGTGTGTGTGTGTGTGTGTGTGTGTGTGTGTGTGCGTGTGTGTGTGTAACCATGAAGACAAATAAGAATAACCTGGACCAACTGCTACTGGTCACTGTAGAGCTCCACAGGACTGTTGTACAGTTTGTGTCAATCTCATTCTAGTCCAAGTCTTTATTAACAAAGTTGCCTGTTGCTTGTGGTTTTGGCCCCGTCTGTGAGCAGGGGGACGCCATTGAGAGGCAGACAGAGGGGTTGTGTGTGTGTGTGTGTGTCTTCCAGTGCTTCACACACACACCCTGCCAGTGGCTCAGACTCCAGCCACTCCCCCTGTGGTCCCCTGCTCACATCCCATCCTTTCATCCACATGGGAAGAGCTTGCTAGTCGTGTGTGTATATGTGTGTGTGTGTGTGTGTGAGGGTGTGTGTGTGTGTGTGTGTGTGTGTGTGTGTGTGTGTGTGTGTGTGTGTGTGTGAGGGTGTGGGTGTGTGTGTGTGTCGGAAGTGCTGGCATGTCCATGCTACGCTTGTTAGTGTCCACAGATGGATTGCTTCTCTCTCTCCCTCTCTCCCTCTCACAAACACACATTTGGTTTTCTCTGCCGAGAACATGAGAACTTTTGTTTTGCTGTGGGAAACAGCTCTGTCTTGCTGCGAGGGAACAGTCTGGATTAGCATCAAACAGAGAGAACTGGGGGGGGGGGGGGGGGGGGGTGCTGGGGGTGGGGGACAGAGAGAGGAGGAGAAAGAGAGGGAAAGGGAGCGAAAGAGGACAGGAAGATGAGAGGGGGGGGGGAGTGGAAAGCGCGCTCTTACAGTAGTGCACTCTCTCTGGGTGTCCCAGCTGCGCGTTTCTGTTTGATGCTGTGGAGATCAATGCTCCAGACCACTTCTAAAGAGCCATGCTAGCTCCGTCCTTCATCGCCCGTCAACCTCTACCACAGGAGGAACAGTAACCTCACAGTTAGCCTCCGAAGAACAAGCCTGTGTGCTGCTGTTAAAGTTCAACAGAACGTTCACTGTACAGGATCATTACTGGTCATTACTGCCTCGCACTCCTGTGTCACCTACCTGGCTGGGTGTAATAGGTCTTTATGTTTCTCTCTCCCAGTGTGGGCATGGACTTTACCAGACGTCAGGGTACTTAATCCACACCACTTAACAAGTCCTAGCTGTAAATATAGTATTCATTACACTTCCACCTCCAAGAACGACGCATCTAACCTTTCGTGAAGTAAGGTAAGCTACTGAATGTGAGACTGCCATTGTGCCTGGGCTCAATGTTTTTATAATGGCTTCCCTCACACTAGCTTGAAGTGTTATAACTCAACATGCTGCTTTTTTGTCGGAGTGCGCGTTACAGCAGGGGTGGAACAGGACACCAGGGAGTGGATATAAAGAGGTATTTAGCTCTCAGCTCGGCGAAGTCGAGCCTACTGGAACTTGGTTAAGGTCTCGAAGCGAGTCTGGTCTCGGCCGCCTCGTTAGATAACGCTCTCCTGCTATTCTTGGCCGCCCCCCCCCCCCCCACCCGCACGCTCCCCTCTTCCTCCTCTCATCCTCCTGTGTCTGTGGAGGCTGCAGGCGGGGGGGGGGGGGGGGGGGGGGTGATCCGGGGGAGGAGGGGGCACCATCCTAAATGGCGGTATGCCACCTTGCCCCGAGGGGCGGCTCGTCTGATTAAAGAAGAGAGCTCTCTCCCCCCCTCCTCCCCTCCTCTCCCTCCCTCCCTCCCTCCCTCCCTCCCTCCCTCCCTCCCTCCCTCCCTCCCTCCCTCCCTCCCTCCCTCCCTCCCTGGCATCTGGCTGGGTCAGCCGGCAGACGAGGGACAATACTTCCTCCGCTCTCCCGGCCCACGGCAAACAGGGAGAGCGGCTCCTCTCAGCGCGGCTGAAAGAGCTGCCGGAATGCAAACAGGGAGAATGATGCTCATCGCCGCTCTCTGAATGAGGGGGTTCTGTTTCTTTTAATCCCAGCGATGGGCTCCGAACCTTCGCCCGCCCGCGCACGCAGGATTCCCGGGCGTCGCGCAGGGCCGCTGTTTGCCGTGGGGCTCATGCCCGGCACTCGGAGGTGGACTCTGTTGGACGATGCCAAAGGTTTGGATTTTCCCATGATAGCCGCCTCCCTCTCTCCCTCTCTCTCTCTCTCTGGTGGAGCGGGTGAGTAACCAGGAAGGAATCTGTCCCTTTTCAATGGCCGTTGAAAGGAAAGCTGTGAAATTGTCACTGAAATTTAGCTGTGTGCAAACAGAAGGCTGAGGAGGAGGAAGAGGGGGGTAGTCTCTCTCTCTCTCTCTCTCTATTTTCTCTCCCTCTCTCTTCTTCTGTCTCCCACCTCTCTACCGCTCTCTACTTTCCATCTCCTCTCTCTACCTCCCTCTCTTTGTCTACGTAGTCTCTCTCACACTCCCTTC